>JAVTVY010001770.1:0-35279 GCA_036873755.1 Hanleya hanleyi | reverse complement strand
GAACAGAATAGAATATTTTTATTTGCTGATCACAGCTAACGCCCCGAGAGGCTAACAATCAAATTTTATACAAACATAAATAAATAAATAATAACCCCATCCCTTGATTATATATGATTCCCTCCCCCAAATATTTAACCCCACAAAACATTACTACAATACTGGTAAAGTACTGCCAATGCCCAGGTGCGGAGGATAGTCAGACGGAGATGGCTACCGACGACCACCATCCGCTCCAGGCCGAAATCCCGACTCGATGCGCCCTCCGCCGGGCGAGATATCAAGAATGGGCAGGCCCAGTTCCGACCCCTGCCTGACCACGGCTGACCCACTGAGTCGGGGGCGACTGTCAGAGAGACAGCATTGTAACCGTTAGAGCATGGGAGTTAACTCTCATTTTTTTGAAAATCTTCATATTCTGTTGGAGTTATCTCCCTTGAGTCATGTATCCAAAAGGTATTCACTAAACTTCTACAATGTGACACATTTAAGACCACCAAACTCTTCGCAAAATTTATTAAGCACTGGCTGTTAGGTATCTTGTTACTCATGTTTTCACTTTGTATTACTATTTCTTGTAGTACACTGAACTATTGTGTGTTTGATATGATTTCTCGGCCATAACCAATGTGAATTGTGTCAGTGCCAATAAAGAATTGAATTGAATTGAATTGTATTCGTGAACCGACAAGAGCGAGCGGTGACGTCACTGGACCCCTCGAATAATTTTCCGCAATTTCACTTACATTTAGTTCATTTAATTACACTTGTTGACATTTCGATACTCCGATTGCCATGGTGAAGAATCAATATTTTGAAAACTGAGCGGGTTTCCTCGTTTGCCCCGCCTCTTTCACTGCCACGTGGTTGAGTGACGGATGATGTCAAACCGCGTGTTCAAGAAATAAGCGGTTAGAACCGGATTTTTGCTATAACAATCACTAGGCGGTGAGTAACTGCCATATCCGTTGCAGTTTGAAACCCGGGTTTAAAGGACAAAGACGTGTTTTGGGATCTAGCAGTGACTGTACTTCCAACAGAAATCATGAGGGAAATAGTTCACATACAGGCTGGCCAGTGTGGTAATCAAATCGGCGCTAAATTTTGGGAGGTGATCTCAGACGAGCATGGCATAGATCCGACGGGAACGTATCATGGCGATTCTGACCTTCAGCTCGAAAGAATAAACGTTTATTACAATGAAGCTACGGGCGGAAAATATGTGCCGCGCTCGGTCCTTGTCGACCTGGAACCAGGCACCATGGACTCGGTTCGTTCTGGCCCATTCGGACAAATTTTCCGACCTGACAATTTTGTGTTTGGCCAGAGTGGAGCGGGAAACAACTGGGCAAAAGGTCACTATACAGAAGGGGCGGAACTCGTAGACTCGGTTCTCGATGTGGTTCGCAAAGAATCGGAAAGTTGCGACTGTTTACAAGGATTTCAGTTGACACACTCGCTGGGTGGAGGTACAGGCTCTGGCATGGGAACACTCATCATCAGTAAAGTCCGTGAAGAATACCCCGACAGAATCATGAACACATTTTCTGTAGTACCCTCGCCAAAGGTAAAATGGAAAAAATGGATAGACTTTGTAACACTACTCAATTTTATGATTCAATATAGATTTTAGCATAATGGGGGGGGGGGGGGGCACAGGTCATGGTAGTAGATTCCTGATGGGTGGAGGCACAGAGCACGCCATGTCCGCCAGCCTTGAAATGAAGTATTTTTTTCCAACTCAAACTGTAGGCCTATACATGCTCAATAAGACAACAAAGCTTGGGCTAATAATGGCCATGGAGCCATAGTAACCCGTGTGTGGAATGAGTCCTGAATGAAATTTTCCTCAAATCCTCACAATTGCAACCGTTTTCCAACTGTTCAATATTGTGAGTAGTAAAGAATCATTCGGGATATCATGATATTGGGAATACTTCAGAATCATTTATTTGCACAGATATGCCACAGAGGGCAAAGACAAAAACATACCAGTAGTAGTAACAGCAAGGTCCGTAGATACAGATCTATATGAAATATTAACCGGTCTAGTATGTAATGACAGATACAGATGTACCGTGTATAGTATATTATAGAGAAACAGATACTACTCCCTGATAAAGAGCAAATCTAAAGAATCATTCGGGATATTGGGTTTAGTAAAGAATCATTCGAGGAGGTTAAACGGTTGCAATTTGAGGAAAATTTCATTCAGGACTCGTTCCACACAAGGGTATTTTACTACAGACAAGTATTTACTACTCCCTCGAAGCGCCAGGAGACAAAATACTTCAAATAAAACCAAATTCAGTAGTTAGGCTGATATTTCCATCATTAAATGGCCCATGAAGAATATTAAATGGAAAATACGAATACCTTTTGCATTTCACCTACCAAAGGCTTGTATTAGTATGCATAAAATTGAGGTTTATGGGTCCCTTGATTAATTTCGGATTCCGCAAGAGATATTGTAAACAAACGTCCTCTCTTGGACATGAAAAAAATTAATGGACCACATTTGTGCTGCCGAAAATGACTATGAACTGACAATCGTTTATCTCGCGTATCGGTAGATCCAAAATAAAATTCTCCCCTGTTATGCGAGGTACATCAACCGTTTGGTTTTCATTTTGTCAATGAGCAAGCTATTGGTCGACCTCAAACACGCAGGCGACCAAGCGTGCTATCTGTCAGTCTCTCAGAATTACTCAAATGTTGGCAATAAAAATCACTTTATTCGCTTTGTAAGGTCGGAGATCTTTCATGTCGGTGTAATACTAAATTTCAATCATATACGGTAATACAGAAAGCAGAACTGAACTCTCATGCGAGACCTGCGCAGGTAACTACATAAATGAGTCTCTACTACAGTGGTATTGTACAAATTTCGGAACACATGCTTTCTAACATAAGATTGGTGGATGTCAAATCGACCGCTCCCATTGGTGGCTGATTGACTGGAAACCTGTACAACATGTGAAGTCCATCTATGCACAACTCGGACCCAACTGAAAACGAGAACGAGACCACAGTGATATGTCAAACTCCTGGTACAGAATCAGAATATTTATTGCAAATTAATGCGCCCCATACATGTGCGTTCTGTTTCAGTTTGCAGGATGACTGGAATATGTTCCCAGATGTACTATGTGGTTTTCTTGTTGGTGCTATTCGTGGGATACGCTCGGAAATATAACTACAGAGTACATATATGTTCTAAAGTTAAACTTAAAAAAAAACCATACCCACTAAACCCCGCTGTTTTGTCTCGAAATACAGCTGTGACCGATATACTCAACCTGCACAAACTTCTTTGGTCTGTTTCCATGAAAAGTCAAACCACTAAGTGCAGAGCATGCAAAATTGCTAGCCAGATGTCCCGGGACGTCAATTGAAAATTGTTGTGGACAAGTAAAAATTTTCAAGCCGCTGCTCAACGGGCAATCCTAAATTCTGATTTTTTAGCGTTCAATAAAATATAGAATCCCTGCTGTTTCTTGGTCAATACTGTTGCATAATTTGCTGAACGAAACGCTTCCAGCCCTATCCTATTTTATCAAGGCCATGGCCGATATAAACAGTGCAACAAAAGTTTCCCCCCAAAGCATTGTTTGCTATTTGCCTGATCACAATGAAATTTTAATCAAGAGTGTAACTGTAATCCTGTGGGTGCAGTTGTGCTCTAATGAGCATGCGCAAACAGCAACTAGGTCAGATTTTGAAAATTACAGATTCAACCACATTTTTCAATGGCAAATGTTCATTTCATCTCTCATTCAACATGTTCACCGGGTCTCCCGACGGCCAGTAATCGTTAATTCATGTGTAACCACCACAACACTGTATCACGTTCCGACAATGAGCTCGCATCGTGTTTAGGTGTGTGATCCGATTTTGCGGGATGGCTAACCAGTCCTCCTGAAGCAGGCGTCTCGCATCAAGATCCGACTCCATCCCAACTCGATAGACCACTTGCTTCAACTGATCCCACAGATGTTCGATGGTGTTGAGATTTTAAAGGTGAACTGCAAAGCTTTTAATTTTATCTAAAATGTTGCTTGTATACATCTTGTCTTATGTGACATAACTTGTATGTTTTTGGGGCAAATATATTTTGCAAAATTGTACTAATAACAATATTTAAGTTATCCGGTTATAAATCCGTCTTGAAAACTTGCATCGCTTGTCTCTTTTGGTTTGTAGAACGTTCTGACGTTATAGCGGTCTCCTTCATTCAAGTTTTATTTAAATGTGACGTCATGATACGTCTGATGAATGAGCGAGGACCACTATAAACGTCATGACATTCCAAAAACAACGGGAGGCAAGCGATGACGTTTTTAAAAGTTCTGACTCTTTGTTTTGACTTCTCATATACCCAAAATAAAACAATAACCTACAGAACTATTACCACACATATTTGTAACTATAGAAGTTCTGTTTTATGACATTTTCAACAGAACATTGGAACATTTAACAGAACATTTCAGTTCACCTTTAATGATTACTGGCTGAACATGTTGAATGTGATGAAATGAACATTTGCCCTAGAAAAATGTGGTTGAATCTGTGTGTTATTTTCAGTTCATTAGAGCACAACTGCACGTACAGGACAATTCTTGATACATTGTCGGCTTGATTACTGAGATAGTGTTGGCAAAATTTCATCATGATCAGGCAAATATCTTGGGACATATCGAACATCGCTTTGGGGGAACTTACTTCTATTGCTCTGTTTATATGGGCCTACAGCTTTACCTTTGAAAACAAATTGCCTCACAACATGACTCGCATGTACTTTGTTACAGGTTTTATATCTGAAATACAAAAATATTTGTTATACAATAAATTGAAGGTGCATATTATTGATCACAGCCTGAACATCGCATGCATGAATAATACTGGTCGCCAAAATGTACATAAAGCAAAATCTTGCAGACTTTCACCTTGACCAATGGGTGAAATAAAACCTAGTACTGTATTAATTTAATCGATATTTAATATTCATATATAATCTGTTCACCGCCCATGGATCTGTTCAGAGTAAATTAAACTGCAGTAAAATATGGGCCTCTTGATTTCACGGTCCATTAGTTTGTCTAGTGTAATCGATGGCCCGTAATTATTTAGCCGGCTTCGCTTACATGTATTGAAGATCTATCAGGTTACCTGTATGAACACCTGCGTTGTATACCTTAAATTAAAAATACAAATATAAACCGGACAATACGGAGAAATGTTTATTGAACTGCATTAGAATGTAAGGGACGGAGACTGGCAATAAATAAAATACTGTTCAGATCTACGGTATTCTCTCTAGTGATTCAATCACACAGAAGTGGAATTTATTATTTCACACAATAAAATCTGGCAATGCTCGTCGAATTTATCAGAAGAAGATTTAGAAGTTGACAAAATCGTAATCATGCAGACGATCCAGTTCTTTATTTCAATGGTTTTAGAGGGTGGTCAGATTTATTAGGTTATTGAAGTTTGATGTGGTAATTGAATTATTAGAGGTATTGCCACAGTGTTACATTTTATCTCTTAAGCGGGCATGAAGTATTATGTAGGCAGATTTTTTTCCTTTGTATGCTAGGTTAATTTTTGCATATGGGAATGCTTGTATTTAGAAAGTATTCATGTATAGGGAAGAATAATTTATTATATGTACAATGTGGTCAGGTCTTTATCATTTACTGGCCATGTTCCGGAGGGACTGTTTTTAACGGATGGACTGTTTTTAGCGGCACAGTACTAATAAATAATTTATGTGATGAGAAATGTAGGTCGTATCAAGCAGCGCGGTTTATCAATTTGAACTTGTAACCAGTTTGGTGCTTGAATGGGACAGGTGGCCTATATAGGATTCAAACTTATTTGCCCTCGGGAGTGTCGTTGAACAGTAAGGACAAAGGAATGTGAGCAAGTAGTCGACCGGTTGAACAAATTGTTAGTGGTGCTAAAGTTCAAATTTGAAGATATTTATTCTTGATTTTAGGGTACTAATGGATCCAAGATTTGTTTATTGTACTGAACACTGGTTGGGACAGTACAAAAAAAAAAAGCAGAACAAATGAGAAAATGAACATAATCAATAAGCACCCAGTGAACATAAATTCAGGTGAGGAAAAGTCATTCAAACCCATTTAATTATTCTAGGCAAAGTCTTGTCGCAGAGAAGATATAGAAACATTCACAACAGATGATCACGGTCATTTGTTTGCTGTGAACGAACTTGAAAAAAGTTGGATTTGAATGTTGAATTTTTTTTGGGTAAAATTAAAAAAAAAAAAAGTATACCTGCTGTAGCGTTTCACAAAATTTTGTTAAAAATATGAGAATAGAAAAAAAAGAAATCCAATCATAACTTTCTAAAATCATAATACATGGGTAGGTAGGGTTACGAGAAACATGATCTCTAGAAGCAGCGTTGTGAAATGCACTACTTTGTGCCAATGAAGGGGCGATAATTTGGAATTTAATTAATTGATGTACATCTATCGGAGATCTGCAGCTGTAGGGGTCACAACATAATCTAGTTGTGAAGTCATTTAATGCTGATGAAATTTGATGTCCCCAAAGTACATCGATGGCCTTCGCTAATTACTGGTCAGTAGGTTCACTGTATTAATTGCCATGGCAGTGGGTTACTATGAGGTTTGTTGAAAGTTGCGCTCATGATGAAAAGGTTACATATTCGATGAATTCAATTTCTGAAAAATCCTTGGTACATGTAACCTCTGTTTCCAATGTCCGATATGAATTACATATGATAGTAGTACTGGTCCTGTAATTAAAATTTCAATTTGAACATAAATCTCTCTTGCTAACCCGTTGTGATGGGAGTTAACATGTCAGAAACTATTGCTAGGACTGAAACCATTGATAACCCAAGTCTTTGTGATTATCCATGGATACTGAGGCCGTTGTTAATTAATTCTTTGTTTCTCGTAACCTTGCTTTTGAAAATAGACATGCTGAGGGCGATAATTATTAATTATTAATTATTGCCTAGCGAGGAAAAAAAATAAAATACTAAAACAAAACTTGGGATGCAAAATTTGAAAATATAAAACCTTTTACTGGACTAGATTTATCAAACAAAACCTCTGCTAGAGGAACAGTGACCTGCTAATTAAATGAATAATGCATACATAATAACCATTAAAAAGAAATCACAGATCACAATCCATAGACATGAATCTTTGACATAAAATACATTATGTGAGGTGTCATATATGGAGCTAATTTAGAACTGGTTTCCATCAGATTAGTACTGGCTAACAATATTAAATCAGCCTTCACCAAAGCAACCATAAATAGTAATAATATTAATCCTAATTTTTTAGGATTCATAAATTTTACTATAATACAGCTGTCCTAAGCAAGTCACTGGTCAACAACAACAACAACAGCTTTGGTCTAATCACGATGCCTTCTTCTGATTTTCAGAGTCAGTAAAGACTGGAAGAGAAGTCTTTCTTCTCTCCAAGTCCGCCACTGTGGATTCTTGATCCATGGCACTGAGTGATTTATAGATTTATAGAATTTATTTGCTGATTACAAGCGCCCATATAAATAAGGCAGGGGAATCATCGACGGAAGTTTCAAATCTGCCTTGGAAAGAAAACGCTCGATGACAGAGCTGGCGGTTGTCTTTTCAGAGAATAGGAAAGTTGTGAATTTAACATAAAACTGACCGTTTGTTGAAGCTATCGTGGCTCCGTTGGCCAAAATCATTTTGATCAACACCAGGATGAATGCGATCAACCATGCGGACATTTCTAAATTCATTGCGCGATGTACGAGGAACGAAAGGGGTGTATGATGAACATACTTCCGTTTGATTTGAGAACTCCACGTGCAAATCGATATCTAGTTTGCAGACGAATAGTTATACTTCTTCACTTCTCAATGCATATTTCGTTAGATTACATTGTGGATGTTCAGCTTGTTGTTATTTACTGTTTTTGCGATCAGACAAACGACGGAATTGAGACCACAGAATTTCCTTCCGGAGCTCCGACTGGAAAACATAATGACGTAGCTTAGAGGATTCCCAAGAAAGTTTGCCGTTTCATTGGTCAGTTTATGGGGAATCCCTTGAACTGCACAACAGGTGGCGCTGCAGTGCCCTTCGAAGGCATGGTACAAAGAGACGGCTTTACGAAACTTGTTACGACAATCTCGGTATTTTACGAGCAATTTAATCACTGGAGAGCGCTGCTTCGCGAAATCAGAACTCATTATAGGCATTTTTTTTTAGGGATCAGTACCAATAATTAATACAATGCGTAATTATTGCTTGCAAAAATACTGATGCGGGCGGGTTACGGGAAACGAACCATTAATTAACAGCGGCCTGAAGATTAGTAAAGTGGGGCTTCCGGGGATTGACCTGTGATGTCGTTGTGCACACCGCAGGTCCTGGTAAGAATAGGCCTCCGCTCCTCCGATAGTTTGTCGTAACCTCTTGCTGAGGCGCACATGGGGTTCCCGGGTGTGAAAAGGAATAGGACCCCTCACCTGTGTGGTTCCCAGATGTGAAAAGGAATATCAACGTCGTGATATGATTGAAATATAGTTGAAAGCGATGTTACATATATTCACTTACTTGCTAGCAAAATGCGAATAAGGAAAACCAGCAGTCCTTGCATTACATTTCCATGCATTTTATTATTTCCATCCAGCTTAGTTCATTATTTCAGTCTCTCCGGTTTAGATTTTAGAATTCCCACAGGAGCTTGTGATTCAGGGACTTCAGAACATTCTTGCACTAAAAATAGTCTGAACAAAGTCTTAAACAATTTAAAATGTTTATCATTTTTTCGGGTATTGTTTGTGAGCAACCAACAGAATTTTGATTGTGTATCTTGCCCAAGATCTTAGTAACTTTGATTTTCCATCTGAACCTTTTATTTCATTCTGTGTTTTGTTTGTGTTTTTCAGGTATCTGATACAGTCGTGGAACCATACAATGCGACCTTGTCTGTTCATCAACTCGTGGAGAACACCGATGAGACCTACTGCATAGACAATGAGGCTTTGTATGACATTTGTTTCCGCACATTGAAACTCACCACCCCAACCTATGGCGACTTGAACCATTTGGTGTCGGCGACTATGTCTGGTGTCACCACGTGTCTCCGCTTTCCTGGACAGCTGAATGCAGATCTCCGTAAACTCGCCGTGAACATGGTACCTTTCCCTCGTCTCCACTTCTTTATGCCCGGGTTTGCCCCACTTACCTCCAGAGGGAGCCAGCAGTACAGAGCTCTCACTGTGCCCGAACTTACACAGCAAATGTTCGACGCCAAAAACATGATGGCCGCATGTGATCCACGCCATGGACGTTACCTGACCGTAGCTGCAATATTCCGAGGACGCATGTCGATGAAAGAGGTCGATGAGCAGATGTTGAACGTCCAGAACAAGAACAGCAGCTACTTCGTGGAATGGATCCCGAACAACGTCAAAACCGCAGTCTGTGACATTCCACCACGCGGGTTAAAGATGTCGGGTACCTTTGTGGGCAACAGCACGGCCATCCAGGAGCTGTTCAAGCGTATATCTGAGCAGTTCACAGCCATGTTCAGACGTAAGGCCTTCTTGCATTGGTACACCGGTGAGGGTATGGATGAGATGGAGTTCACGGAGGCCGAGTCTAACATGAATGACTTGGTGTCTGAATACCAACAATACCAGGATGCCACGGCTGAAGAGGAGGGAGAGTTTGATGAGGAAGGTGACGATCAGGAGGAAATGGCCTAAATTTGACACCTCAGACATTCAAAGAATCATGAAAAGCTTAAACCAAAGTCATTAACAAATTTAAACGAAGTCACATCGGTCGTGTAGAAAAATACATGTATATCTTGAAAGTGCAATTTATCTCAATTTTGAAAAAGATGTCTTTCAGAAATTCTGTAAAACCCAACGGTCTACATCGAACAAAAGGGACATGGTCAGAGACATTTTGACATCGTTGTCGCCCTGGGCAAAAAAAAGTTTCAAACCGAACCGAATAAAAACATACACTTGCATACAAACTGATTTATATTTGTTTTTCATTTATTTGGATTTGATGTACAGGTTTATAGTGCCAAGATAAGGCCATTGTCACTTAATTGGTTGTTTTGCATGACCTTGATTTTTTAAATACACCTGCTAGATGCTATAATTATTTATTATTAATTATTAAATTGCAAACAAATTGTATACGAAAATGAAGAAAACGAATAAATTTTACTCGTGAAAATCCCTCATCTATTTTAATTACTTGCCCTCAAAATATAGATGAGCTGATCCTGCTAAACAACTAATTAAGTGACAATGGCCTGATGGACCAGTTTCAAAGATAAATGGACATTTTGGGGATGAAGCTTCAGATAAATAATCGAACCATCAAGTGTCCAATCTACGTGGAGACTTGCTTAGCAAAATTGAGGTCCAAGGACAAAATGGCCCAATGATCGAGCAGAAATTATGGAAAACTGCTAAAAAACAATTTGACTGGAAATGATACTTAACAAAACAGGTTGGAGGTCTGGGTTGGCAATTTACTGGGAAATGGTGCAGGGCTTCGTGTTTAGAATTAGTGCGCGAGCTAAAAAAAAGCTCGCGTCAAAATATTTAGGAGAGCGTATTTGAAAGTCAGGCGAGTGGTTGCAATATAATACAACATAAAATATGACGGTTTACGTGAGCTAAATATCACTCTCGTGACATGAATTTACGCGAGTGTTTGCGTGCAGGTGAGCTATCACTCTGGGAAAACTTGTTTTTCAGTGTCCCTTTTCCGATCAGATTCGAAATTCTGTAAACAAAATTACAAATCAATCGTTTGTTCTTAGTAACAATGGACAAAAAGATCCTCTAGTCATTAGCTTACAATTATCGGACAATGGTGGGCGCCAAGATCCTTCAGGATCTCTCGTTTTTTAAAGATTTTCCCAGATTCCTCTAATAAATCGATTACCACATCGGAAATCTACCACACATGATTTTTGGAGGAAAATACAATCGGAAGTTCAATCATCCCTTATTTTCAATCTATCCCATTTGTGAAAAAAAATCAAAAAAATCGCCCCCTCGATCACATGTATAGCCAAAATTTGGACTGCTGAAATTCAACAAGGCTCTGGCTAACCACCTGATACAACGGTGCAGTGTTCCAAATAGCACTCGTCCAAAATAGCAGTGACCTGTAGTACAGCAACTGTCGTGTATGCAGGTCATCACCCTTGAAATCGGTGTTGCTTCCGTTATATAGAATTTTGGAAATTTTCATTATCAGAATAGATAATCTCGATTCCATGTATTTCCTGTTCTCGCCAAATCGATGGACGAGACCATATTTTATCGTGACCTATTTTATCAATGTCGCATTCTCAGGCCTGCAAGTGTCTCCTATATTTCTAAAAAAATTTATGCATTTCTATATTTTCCTACATATTTTACTCGAAATCCCCTATATTTCCTGTATTTTGACTTTGTCTCATGAAAATTTTCACTAATGCTCTGAAATGAGGAAATAGTTCCGAATTTTTTTTTTGACTCGCTTCACTTGGCAAATATGAAAATATTTCAATCTCTTTTCGTTGAATTAAGCAGCAGAGGTGTCTTCTCGATCGCCACCACCACCACTGACTGCATTCAATGAAAAGAACCAAGTTTGGAACATACAATGCAGTAGTGACCTGCCGTACACTCCTTTATTTCCTATATTTTCCTACATTTTAGTAGAAAAAATCCTATATTTTGGCAGATTTCCGCGTACATTTTCACTGAGCCACTTTCAGACCTGAATTCTAGTTACTGCAATAGCTCTAGGGATCCTGACGTGGCTGGTCAAATTTACTCGAGTCTTTTCAAGTTGACCAACCTTGACCTATTTCATCAAGGTCAACATCCTGGTAATGCAATGTTCAATATCTAATTCGATTGAGTGAGCCAACGTTGCCTTCAGATATGGTACCAGCACTTTACGACCAAGGCTTTTACCTGATGTGGGTCGATCTCTCTTTTGCTCTGACAACCTGCATGTTTCCTGTAAGTTTGGTGTTCGCATGTTTTTATACGTCCATTGATAGAAGAGGTCCTTTTTTGTGATCTCGATTTCTGTCCGTTATCTTTGCTTGTCCGTGCAATATCTTCCGTGTCCTCTATTGGTATCGAACTGTTCCGGGTTCTCAGCCACTGATGGACACCGGGGAAAATGATTTTCCAGTCGGGGGAAAACTCGGGGAATTTGAGAAAAATACCAAACATCCGGGAAAACTCCGGGGAAACTTGAGTAGCAAGAGAGGAGTCGCATGTGGCTGGCTATGTTGGCTTTTAGTGCACACCAGGGATGCACATTTTCCTACTAAACACCTCATTAAGGGCTTATCTAGCATAGCTTGAACTTTTATCAGGACTAATTCTTTCATAACTGTATGCAACGTGACTGAATTCTGAGCTACAACCATGCAATGGAGGAAATATTTCTGGGAAATTAATCCGGGAAAACTCGGAATTTCGTTTCCATGAAAAGCTGGGAACCCGGCTGTTAGTATACTTTGCCCATGGGTCCACCGCTGTAATACTGTACAGTAAATCTTTATTGTGTTTTGCTATAAGTACATTTCAGACTCTGTGGATTGTGATGGCAAAGAATTAAAAGCCTGTCGATTTTTACCTCTCTGCCAAGTTGGGCCAAAGGGTATTGGTTGTTTGGTCCATCTTATCGACACACCGTATCTCTTGAAGGATATACTTGAAGACTTTCTAAATTCATATACAGAGTTCGTACACGACATTGAAAATGACAATTTGGAATTCAAGGCCTTGAAAAAATAGAAAATTGTGCTGAAGACGGACAACTACTTGAGAATGGAAGTTCCCGTCCATCAGTGTCCATTCAGTTGTCAAGTTGCAGCTCCAAGTTGTACTGTCCTTTGCCGTTAGATTGCAACCTCATCATTGCGATATATTCTTTAATCATCCAAAAAGAATTTCCAAGTCTATTTGAAAGACTATATAATATATGAAAAATGTATCCGTTGACGGGACAGAATAACAAAAAAAGATAGCTATATCTTCAATGAAGCTAAGTAATATGCCTTGAAAACAGGAACTTCATATTACCTTGAAAAGGCCTCGAAAATGGAAGCTTCAAGGTGTACGAAACCTGCAGTTAAAATACGCAACTGGCGATGGCCGGAAGCCTACTAAAGGTGATTGACCTTGACCTATTTTATTTAGGTCCAATTTGAGTATTGGTACGTAACTTCTGAAGGATTACATCTAGGCTCTGCAAATTCATAAAATGCAAATGATGATTGACTAGATGCTTTATCAATTCCATTGACCATGACCTGTTTTATCAAGGTCAAATTCTATATGACCTCTTCAAATTTAGAGAGCAATTTTGGCTGAGGGGTAACGATTTTGAAACTCTTTGAATTAAGAGAATAATTTTATTCGCTCGAGCTACGTGAGAATTTAATAACTTGCTATCGTAATTTGTTCGGGTCAAACATTCGTTCTGCCTATCGATTCGCTAGGTTCAGGCCACTGGCTTCAAAATCGGAAAAACTCTGAAAATTCCTCGATGGTCATCATGTAACTTCAGTTGAGCCAACTGGGGACAGATCTACAATTCCAACCATTTGATTTGCATCATACTTTAGCTGTTACCTTACCGACCTGTTTAAGGTTTCAAAGGTCGAGGTCACTGCGGCCCGAACACTAGGATCAAATCTCCGATATGGCTGTATCACTCTCCTGTCAACCTATTGATATGGCTCTGTTTTTGCTCTTGGATTGTGCCCAATCTTTGGCTATATTTAAACTTCTGCACATAAATCATTTCCCTGTGTGCAGTAGATATCTTGCTCAAGTGGCAGAGAGGCCCCGTGACGCTCCCGGGGATTGACCTGGGGTGTCGCTGCATGTGCGCTATCTAGGTCATAAGAATAGGTCTACTCCTCAAGAGAGCTTGTCGTAGGAGACGACTAACTGGGGGATCCCGGGTGTTAAATGGAATAGGACCCTACCCGGGTGTGAAAAGGGCTAAGAACCAACGTCGTGATATGACTGAAATAGTGTTGAAAGCGACGTTAAATCATAGTCACTCAGTAACTCACTCAAGTGGCAGAGATCATCTAGAAAAAATACAACATTCAACCATGAAATAGCTAGTCTGACACGCATCCCATACTAGATATTTTATAATACTGATTTCTATTGAATGTAGGGTCTGCCTGTTTAACCGGCAAAACGGTCTAGCTGCCGGACCATCCCCGAACGTGGGGAATGGAGCGGTAGTGATTTTTCATTGGCTGGAGAATTTAAACATGGCGGAAAATTTGTCTTCTCGGTTAGTAAAGCTGTGAGAATGGTCGAAAGTTTAGAACGGATTCTAAGTCCGAGATTTAACTTAAAAGGTGAGTTTCATTATTTTGAGTGGAGAAAATGGGGAATAAAGTATAGTTTTTTGACTGCCGGACATTTCGGTCCAGCAGCTAAGTCGATTTTACTGGTTAAAAGGGCAGACCCTGCATTCAATAGAGATCAATACTATAAAATATCTTGTAGGGGTTGCGTGTCGGACTATGAAATAGCCTGCCGGTGCCCTCCGTCCACCAATGAATCAATTAGCCAAAAGGCTAATAGATTGTGCTGTGCCTCTGAAAATTGACAATGAGTTTCGTTCTTCGGCGAAAAATAGTTGTAAAATCTCTAACAAGTAACTCGGTAGAAGTACATATTTTCTGAATGGGCGTGATAGATCGTGTCTTTTCATTTCGGGGTACAACCATTTGAACCTCATTTTCTTGAAAGCTCCAGAAGATGTATGAAAACTTGTTCAAATTTGGCCCACCATTCAGAAAAAAACCTACAAAATGAATTTCTGGACATGCGTGTTCCCGCTTGTGACGAAATAAAGCGGGAACGTCGTACTTGATTTATCACCATGTAGTGAACAGTGTAAATTTTAGGCTGCCGAAATATTACTTGTCTCGCACAGCTCTGTACAAGGGAGCTCGGTCAGCAATTTGTCCATGTTTGTTTGTAGGACTTGTTATGTCTCCACAAGATGGTGTTGTGGATATCCGATAGTGAACTGGGAAATATGCGGTTCAAAACAGACTTTCCTTTGTATTCGCATCATCCCTAGTCCTGGTTCGTCCGACAAAGCCGAGCCATGACAGACGAATTCGTCAGGACTAGGATCAATCGTTTATTAATAGTTTAGTTTTGCAGATATGACGGGAATTAGATCTTGAGCGGCCGCCATCTTGGAAACCAATATGTCAGCCGTCACAGCGTTTTCAAATTAGCACCATTAGATTCCTTGGCCCCCAAAATGTGAATGTTTACTTTTGAAAATATGGAGGAAAATAGGTATTAATTAAGCGACGGTCATTTTGAAATCCAAGATGGTCGCCATACGGGTATGTATTTCGGATGCCTTCCGATCTTAAAATGATGGTCTTGTGATATTCTCACTTGATACCAACTTTAGTGCTTTTATGAAAACCCCCACAATTAAAGTGCTAAGCTGCTCCACTGTGAGAACTTCTGTGGTACGTGATGAGGATGTGAATGAAAGATGTGATGTCGGTATTAACATCTGCCAAAGTACTCCTGAAGCACTGGAGACCATGGATCAGTATTTCTCCACATGACATGGGAGAAGGTAGATTAAAGTGCCAAACAAACTGGGCTCCCTGACGATCCATTGTGATCACCAGTGTCTGTAGAGCCTAATTTTCAAAATTCCATTTTTTTGTAGTTTTGTTTAGGTTTTTGTTAGGGTTAGGGTTTTGCTAGGGTATGTTTGTTTGGCTCATCGTCGCCGTGTGACCAATAAGGTTAGGTGCCACATTAAACTTCAAACAACCAACCAACCACAGGACATAAAACGGGATATTTTACATTGCTGGAAAAGTATGAAAATTGAAACGAGTTCATGGGTTAAAGACCCACGCCCTTACAATTCTATTATGGGTCAGAGAGAGAAAATTCCCCACAAGTCTAAGGGGGAAAGAGTTAATTGATGTACAATGTGTATCTGAGATGTGCAGCTGCAGGAGTGGAGTAGCATAATCTAGTTGTGAGGTAATTATTTTAATGCTGATGAAATATGGTGATGTCCCCAAAGTACATTGATGGTCTTTGCTAATTACTGGCCAGTAGGTTCACTGTATTAATTACCATGGCATTGGGTTACTGAGAGGTTTGTTGAAAGTTGTACTCCTGATGAAAATGTTACATATTCGATGAATCCAATTCCTGAAAAATCCTTGGTAACCTCTGTTTCCAATGTTGTGATATGACTGAAATATAGTTGAAAGCGACGTTAAATCATATTCACTCACTCTGACTCGCTAGCAAAATGTGAATAGGAAAACCAGCATTCCTTGCATTACATTTTCATGCATTTTATTATTTCCATCCAGCTTAGTTCATTATTCAATCTGTCAGGTTTAGATTTTAGAATTCTCACAGGAGCTTGTGATTCACAGACTTGAGAACCTTCTTGCACTAAAAATAGTCTGAACAAAGTCTGAAAGCAATTTAAACTGTTTTATCGTTTTTCAAGTCGTATTGTATGTGAGCAACCAACAGAATTTTGATCGTGTATCTCGCCCAAGATCTTGGTAATTTTGATTTTCCATCTGAACCTTTTAATTCATTCTGTGTATTGTTTGTGTTTTTCAGGTATCTGATACAGTGGTGGAACCATACAATGCGACCTTGTCTGTTCATCAACTCGTGGAGAACACCGATGAAACCTTCTGCATAGACAATGAGGCTTTGTACGACATTTGTTTCCGCACATTGAAACTCACCACCCCAACCTATGGCGACTTGAACCATTTGGTGTCGGCGACTATGTCTGGTGTCACCACGTGTCTCCGCTTTCCTGGACAGCTGAATGCAGATCTCCGTAAACTCGCCGTGAACATGGTACCTTTCCCTCGTCTCCACTTCTTTATGCCCGGATTTGCCCCACTTACCTCCAGAGGGAGCCAGCAGTACAGAGCTCTCACTGTGCCCGAACTTACACAGCAAATGTTTGACGCCAAGAACATGATGGCCGCATGTGATCCACGCCATGGCCGTTACCTGACTGTAGCTGCAATATTCCGAGGACGCATGTCGATGAAAGAGGTCGATGAGCAGATGTTGAACGTCCAGAACAAGAACAGCAGCTACTTCGTGGAATGGATCCCGAACAACGTCAAAACCGCAGTCTGTGACATTCCACCACGCGGGTTGAAGATGTCTGGTACCTTTGTGGGCAACAGCACAGCCATCCAGGAGCTGTTCAAGCGTATATCTGAGCAGTTCACAGCCATGTTCAGACGTAAGGCCTTCTTGCATTGGTACACCGGTGAGGGTATGGATGAGATGGAGTTCACGGAGGCCGAGTCTAACATGAACGACTTAGTGTCTGAATACCAACAATACCAGGATGCCACGGCTGAAGAGGAGGGAGAGTTTGACGAGGAAGAAGGTGACGATCAGGAGGAAATGGCCTAAATTTGACACCTCGAAGACATTCAAAGAATCATGAAGAACCTAAACCAAAGGCATCAACAAATTTAAACGAACAGTCACATCGGTCGTGTAGAAAAGTACATGTATATCTTGAAAGTGCAATTTATCTCAAATTTTCAAAAAGATGTCTGTCAGAAATTTTATAAAACCCAACGGTCTACTTGTTTTTAACATCGAACAAAAGGGACATGGTCGGAGACATTCTGACATCGGTGTCACCCTGGGCAAAAAACAAGTTTTAAACCGAACAGAATAAAAAATTTCTCTTGCATACAAACTGATTTATATTTGTTTTTCATTTATTCAGATTTGATGTACAATGTACAGGTTTCAAAGATAAGTGGGACTGAAACCTGGCATCTGATAAATGTATCTGCTAGTAAGAATTGACACTGGACCTACATGTATGTTTTATGCCTCCCCAAACGAACCATCAAGTGTCCAACACTCTAGGTGGAGACTTGCTTAATAACAAAGTTGAGGTCAAAGGACAAAATGGCCCAATGATCGAGGAAAAATGATTTTAAATAAACAATTCGACTGGAAATGATACTTTACCAAAACCGGTTGGTCTGGGTTGGCAATTTACTGGGAAAGCGTTCAAAACCACAATTTTTTTGTGCTATTTTGGAACCAAATGGATTTTTTTTTAAATTTATTTGCCTTCAACTGCAGCTACAATTTGATTGGCACGTTTATTCATTTGAAATTGTTTAGCATGGAAAATTTGAGCTTTGACAATGCAGAGGGCTGTAGTGCCAACTGCCAGTTTTGGATACAGAAGTATTTCATAAGCATTTGTGCTTAAAAAATTTTAGTGCCAAACAATTTGAAGTGAAACAATTATTTTTCTTTTCCAATTTGATTTTTCGATGGGGAAAAATTGTCTGGATGGCTGAAATTTTGAACACTAACACCCTTTTCTAGCACTTGTAATATTATCCATATTCTAGAAGTTGCCAAAATTCCATTTTCCAGACCAATGGATATACTTCCAATCATTTCTGTTAGGCCATTGTCACTTGATTGGTTGGCTTGGTTGTTTAGCATGACCAGCCTTCTATATTTTAAGGGCAAATAATTAAAATAGATGATGGATTTACATTTTCAAGAGTAAAACTTAATCATTTTTTTCGTATTCATATACAATTGGTTTGCAATTTAATAATAAATAATTATAGCATCTTATCTGGCAGGTGTATTAAAAAAAATCAAGGTCTTGCTAAACAACCAGAAAAAAAATGATCACCCGCTCGATCACGTGTATAGCCTAAATTTGGACTGCTGACATTTAACAAGACTTTGGCTAACCACCTGATACAACGGTGCAGTGTTCCAAAGTAGCACTCGTCCAAAATAGCAGTGACCTGTAGTACAGAAACTGTCATGTATGCTGGTCATTACCCTCGACATCCGTCTTTTGGTTATTTAAATATCTCGATTCCATGTATTTCCCTGTGCTCACCAAATCGATGGACGAGACCATATTTTATTGTGACCTATTCTACCAAGGTCAAATTCTCAGGCCTGTAACTCGCTCCAGTATTTTTTAAATTTTTTAGCCATTCCTATATTTTCCTGGAAACGACCTATATTTCCTTGTGACTGTTGGTAAACCTTTCCCATGGATCAGCAGCTGTAATACTCTACAGTAAATATTTATTGTTTTTTGCTGCAAGTACATTTCAGACTGTGTGGATTGGGATGGCAAAGAATTAAAAGCCTGTTGATTTTTACTGCTGTGCCAAGTTGGGCCAAAGGGTATTGGTTGTTTGGTCCATCTTGTCGGCAGGGTTCGTATACGACATTGAAAATGACAATTTAGGATTCAAGGCCTTGAAAAAATAGAAAATTGTGCTGAAGACCTTGACAACTACTTGAAAAAAGTTCCCGTTCATCGTTGTCCATTCAGTTGTCAGGTTGTGTTGTACTGTCTTTTGTCATTAGACTGCAATCCCATCATTGCTATATATTCTTTAATCCTTCAAAAAGAATTTCCAAGTCTATACTAATATCTGCCAAATGAAAACAAAATTTACAGCCAACTGATTTTACCAGATACGTTAAAATAGTTCAATGTGCGACTAAAACCAATCGCCCAAATCATTTCATTCTCTGTTATCAACATCGGGATATTGATCTTTCCACATTTTAAATTAATTTAAGGAATTGATAGAATAATTATAATTTCATACTTTAATAAAGAATTTCGAGTTATTACTATAATGGACAGAAACATCCTTGTGATGGTTATGATTATAATCTATAAAATTATAGATAAACAAGACATGAAAACCATAATTAACCATACTGGATTTTGATATTTACAATTCAATTTGTGTATAATGAGGAATGGCATGGGGGGGGGGGGGAATATGATAAAAAAACAAATATAAAAATGCCTTTTTTGAAAAGGACGTCACGTTGACGTCGTCATGGCGGCCATCTTGGTCTTTTTTTTTTGACATTTTCTAGTAGAGCTTGATCAACAGATATAGTGTAATTTTCAGCACTCTTTGGGATAGCAAATTAATATGTGGAAATATAAATAAATTGCCATAAATAAATTAAAAAAAAATAAGTAGGCCTATCTCTGATGCACAATTTTCAGGTATTTTTTATCGGAGGATGTCTAGTTTACAAAACATACTGAAGTTTCAGGAATTTTTGAAAAGTTCATTATTAATTTTGAATGTAAACTTTTAAAGTATTTAGAAATAATTTTACTTTAAACTTGATCAAATTCAATTAAAACTGAATTTTCATTGAAATTCCAATTCGAAATTAGAATTAACAATCAAGAATGATCATCAAAAAATAAATAGGTTTCAATTTCACTCAGTTTTGATTCAAATTCGAATTTTAAACTTAAATCGCAAAATCACAATTTTCAAATGCTGGGTGTAAAGTTATCTCCACTGGACATGGCATTTGCTACTGGACGTCACTGGTAGCTGAATGCGTGACTGGACGGTATTCTCTTTTCTACTGAACTAGTGGTCGCGAGTTGTTCGCTACTGGACTTCATTGGGTGTGACTGGACGTATGCCTGTACATGACTGGGCGTGACTGAACGGTGAATAATAGGACCCTCACGCGGACGTCGGCGAAATTAACATTGGCAATTCTGAATGTATTGATTTTACAACCACGACTACGTCTACATCTTCAGCCACACATTTCAGAAAAGTCACCTCGGCAAAAATAAAATAATTCCAATTTAACACCATGGTAAATACTGCTGAGGTGAACTGATTATGCCACAGCATTTACGTCGGCAATTGCTGAGGTGAAGTGAATTGTGTGGGCTGCGTCGTAAATGTTCATATTTGAACGATACTTCAGATATAAAAACGCACTAAATAAGCTTTCCATAGATATAAATTTTATGCAGGTTTATCCTGCCATAGAACTAAATTTGACGAAAGATGTGCACCGTTAAGAGTGCCGCTTTCACTGCGAAACGCAATCTCACGTTCGGCTATTTCCGTATTGGCGAAACTTTCGCAGCTGAAGTGAGTTCTGGGGCTAGATTGTGCGAAACGTTGTTGATCGCACTCTAGGTCACGTGGTCTACATTTTGCTTCGTCATGGGCATCCTTCGACTGGTTCCCGCTCTCAAACTAGGGTCTCCGATACCCACGTATTGAACGACTTGGATAGGGATCGGCTAGAAGTCGGTCACTTGGATCCCGACATCATTAGAATCTGTGCACACGATATGAAGATGCATGAGAACAACATGTGCTCACTGTGAGGTGAACATGTGCTTTATGTTTGAATATTTATGACGGTTCAGTGCAGTTACTCAGAAAAGCGTCATCACGTGGTTTCAACCGTGGGAATGATGAAAATGGATCCAAACAGGCACAGTTGCATGGTAGCCAAATAACTTCCATTTATTGCCATCCAGTAAGGAAGAATACCCACGAGGATGGGTCAAATCAGCTGAGGACCTGGATGAACTTCTGGAGTGTCACAAACGACATACTTTGTGTATCTTTGTGCACGAGTGAGTCGGTGAACTTCCCATCTCGGGGAGGGGGTGTGGGTAGCCCAAAAACATCGGCTGAGGAATCTATTTTTTTTGGTTCTTGTTGCTGAATCGGACTCCTTTAGCCCGAATGACTGATAGAGCCTGAAATGGAAATAACTAAATAAGACGTCAGTCGCTCGCGCTCTTTTAGTGCACACGGCGTGATTCCCCGATACGTTGCCGATCACGTGACCCGTACGAAGATAATGGCGGAAGTTCAACCGGCCGTTGATGTTTGAAGACTGATTGCAGACGGATGAGCTCTTCACGGCAAACAAACTTTGCCGAACTCGATAAATCCAAGTTGGAATTGGTTGTTTTATTGCCGGATAGAGCCGAACGACCCATGGAGCCGTGTGATCCCGGAGTGTACAGTTCATGAAGAGGACTCGTGGCTAAGTGTAGGAAGGAACGAACGAAGCCATGTCAACTTGGCTACCCAATTTACAGCCACACTTTCGCACTGCAAAATACCATGTACTGATTTGAAGCAAATCAACCAGTCAACTGAGTGATATTACAAATATTAATAAACAATAAGCCAACAAAAATTCTCATGGGGTCAAACCTGGTGGAATATTAATTTCAAAGATTTTGAGGGGGGAAGGGGGGCCAAAAATCCGCAACTATGGACTATCATAGATCGTATCTGTCCTTTCTGTCCTCAATCTGTCGAAGATGAGAAACACTTTGACCACCTGTCCTATTTACAACACCCAACGTATAATATTGTCTAAGTCCTATAAATCAGTATCTGATGGTCTGTTTGATATTGATCGTTTGAAACAGGCGGATCTTTTCCGCATATTGTTTGACCCTGCTGCCGATTTGGCCCCTGTTATTTGCAAACATATTTTTGTATGCATGGAAGAACGTAAACGGCGACGTTCTGGGCTTGGCCTAGCCCTAGCCCTTTCATTGGATCCTACTCCCTAGTAAGATCAGATGTGGTCCAACTAGTAATTAATCTCTCTAAACTTTACCATTGTCTGTCAGTGGTGTGGTCTGCAGTTCCACTGCCGTAAAGGGGTAGTGTGGCCTTATATTACATTGTATCTTATATTCTACTGTTCTGTGTTTGTTCAACATTTATCGTTGAAGCATTTTACACCAAAAAAAATATCTTCATCACACACATGCAATTGATACCTCATTTGAAAGCCAAGACCTGTAGAAGAAGAAAAAACTTTATAGAATGAAAATCCATCCAGTATTCGCTGATGTCAAACATTTTGAAGTTCTCGAAGTGACGATTTTTGGGGAACATGCATGGAAGTAGTAGGGAGCGAGGGTTTCGACTCCCATTTTCCAGGGAGGTAACTCTTGGTCCCCTTTTTTCCAGGTTAAAGGTATAGGGCACGCCCCATCGCCTTTCACCTCTGGGGCGCCACCAGCTCAAGGTCACGTGGAGGTCAAAAGTAGTTCCGGCAACCTGTAACCTTTGTATTCCTCCGCGGACAGAAAGTAGTCTCAGCGGGTTTTTCCCACAATGTCGTGGGTGATCAAATTCTCCGGCAATCTCCGGCAATCTTCAGGGGCGAGAGGGGTCCCTAGTGTACCGATTGGGTTGTATGAGATATCAATGTGAAGCATTCGTGAAGGGGCATCTGATGGGGTGGGTGTGGGGTTGAAATATCGTCATTCTGCGCATGCGCGGTAGACCAAGGGTATGGAAATAGACGTTTTGGGGTCTAGGGGAGCCCCTAGTGGTCCGATGGAGGAGTGAAGTATCAATGTGAAGCCTATGTGAGGGGGCATCCCACTGGGTGGATGTGAGGTCGGAATATCGTCATTCTGCGCATGCGCAATAGACAAAGGGTATGAAAATAGACGTTTTGGGATCTAGGTGAGCCACTAATGAGCCGATGGAGTTGAGTGAGGTATCCATGTGAGGGGGCATCCGATTGGACTAGGGTCTCGGCCGTTGTCCACATTCTGCGCATGCGCAGACAGGGAATTCTGGGAAAAGGGTGTGGACATAGACGTGTTAGGGTTTAGGTGAGCCCCTAATGATCCTATGGTGTCGTATGAGGTCTTATTTTGAAGCTGTCATGAGGGAGCATCCGCCTGGGCTAGTGTGTCGTTCGTTGTCAATAGTCTGCGCATGCGCAGTCTGGCCGTAGTATAGAAATAGACGTGTTGGGGTTTAGGTGGGCCACTAGTGGGCCGATTGGATCGAGTGAGGTATCAATGTAAAGCATACGTGAGGGAGTCTCCAACGGGCTGGGTGTGACGTGGAACTGACGTCATTCTGCGCATGCGCAGTAGAGAAAGTGTATGGAAATAGACGTTCTGGGGCCTAGGCGAGCTACTTTTGGGTCGATGGAGTCGAGTGCGGTATCCATGTGAAGCCTATGTGAGGGAGCAACCGCCTGGAGTAGTGTCTCGGCCGTTGTCCACATTCTGCGCATGCGCAGACAGGGAATTGTGGGAAACGGGTGTGGAAATAGACGTTTTTGCGGTCTAGGTGGGCCACGAATGGTCCGATGGAGTCGAGTGAGGTATCAAAGTGAAGCATTAGTGAAGGGGCATCCAGTCATGGATGGGTGCATGTAAAATTAGGGGAATGACGTCACTTCCGGTTTGGGTGAATGGGGCGTAACCTGGGAACATGATAGGACATGTACCGACCTGTCTGTGGGGGGTTTTCCCGCCAGAATTTCGCTGACGTCTGCGCCTGCATCCGGGTATGCATGAGGGTCTGTGTGAATGGGGTGTGAACTGGGAACATGATAGGAATGCATGTACTGACCTGTCTGGGGGGGGTTTTCCCGGCCCGGCCCGCCCCGGCCGCAGCGCGCGCGCGGGTTCTCCGGAAGTGTGCGGCATCACCGGCAGTGTGCGGATGAATGTTGTGTCAAAAGGTCAAAGGTCACATCCAGGTCAAAAGGTCCAAGGTCTCCCTTTCGGCAACGTTCGGCAACAATGTTGCGGCATCGATATACAGAGCTTGAACTCAAAAAAAGGGATTGTAAATTAACCTGGGAAGGATGAGCAGTTCCATTTGGACCAATCAGCGGTCGAGAAGAAGAGCCAATGAGCGATCGATAAAAAAACCAATGGACGGGTACTAGAATTTCGCTCACGGCTGCGCCTACATCCGGGTACTAGAATGCTTTCGCCTACGTCCGCGCCTACATCCGGGTACTTCTATGTAGGTGTATAAAAGTGGGAATATTTAGGGCATTGCTGCATTCATTGGCCTATTTATCCTCATTTTGTGCTTAAGCTTTGACTAGTGAAATCTCATGTTAAATGAAATCCTATACAAAATAACATTACACTACCGAACAATCACGGACTTTCACGAAGGGCCGTCACAGGGCGTAGTAGAAAAAGCGCATTTCTAACCTTATTGACCTTATGGCGCAAGCGAGTATAACAAGTGCCCATGACTCACACGGTGTATAAAACCCTACCCAACAGGTACACTATAAAGCCACCTCTCTAACCGTTCGCTTTTCATTCCCCACCATGGCAGCGAGCGGAACAGAGCTTGCGTTATTCCAACTGACGTCCGACGTCTACCTCATCGTCAATGACGATCACCTGGAGCTGGTCTAAGACGCACCGCAGAAGGTGAAGATTTTGTTATCGCTATCAGGCTGGACTCTATTGACACGATTGTTACAGGGAAAAGAGCCCGAAAGGGATTTCATGCACGTGGAAGTCGGTGTGCACATACGCACTGCTGGAGAGGATTCCCTTTTTTATACGCCCGCCAAAAGGCGGACGTATTATGTGATGGCGGTTTCTGTCCGTCTGTCCGTCCGTCGTGTCCGGTCTATATCTGGAACAGTTTTCTATTTACAGTTCTAATTTTTGGTGAGTGGATACCCTATGGGGAGACGATGTGTCGCGTACCAAAATGAAGGTCAACGTCAGAGGTCAAAGGTCACTGGCCTAAAAAACGGGAAATCACTGAAGTGTTCGTGTCCGGTCTATATCTGTGAACGTTTTCTATCCACAGTTGCAATTTTTTGTGAGTGGAGACGATGTGTCGCGTACCGAAATTGAGGTCGCGGCCAGAGGTCAAAGGTCACTGTTGCCTAAAATCAGGAAATCATGAATCATTGACAGTTTTCTATCTATAGTTCTAATTTTTGATGAGTGGATGCCCTAGGGGAAAAAGATATGTTGCATACCAAATGTAGATCGAGGTCAAAGGTCAGTGTGACCGAAAAATCAGGAATTCATTACAAATTTTTTATTTTTTATGAGTGGATTCATTAGGGGGAAATGAAGTGTCGCATAACAAAATATAGGTCAAGGTCGAAGGTCAAAGGTCACTGTATCCCCAAAATCAGGAAATTATTAAAAATAACATTTCTTTGTGTCAGTAGATACATTAGGGGGACATGATGTGTCACATATCAAAATGTAGGTCAAGGCCAAAGGTCAAGGTCACTGTGACCCCAAAATCATGAAATTGTTAAAAATCATGATTTTTTTAGTCCATTGAGAAATTACGGGTAGCCGTTTTGTCATGTACCAAAATTTAGACCCGGGTCAGTAGTCAAGATCACTGTGACCCCAGAATCAAGGTCAAAACTCAGTGCGACCAAAAAATCAGGAAAGCATTAAAAATTACCAATTCTTTGTGAGTGAATTCAATAGGGGGAAATGAAGTGTCGCATACCAAAAATTAGATCAAGGTCAAAGGTCACTGTGACCCCCAAATCAGAAAATTTTAAAAACATTTCTTTTGTGTCAGTAGATACATTTGGGGGACACGATGTGTCACATACCAAAATGTAGGTCAAGGTCAAAGGTCAAGGTCACTGACCCCAAAATCTTGAAATTGTTAAAAATCATGGTTTTTTGTGTCCATTGAGAAATTACGGGGAGACAGTTTATCATGTACCAAAATTTAGGTCAATGTCAATGTCACTGTGACTCCAGAATCAAGAAATCTTTGAAAATTACTTTTTTTGTGTCTGGATACATTAGGAGGACATGATGTGTCACGTATCAAAATGTAGGTCAAGGCCGAAAGTCAAGGTCACTGTGACCCCCAAAATCATGAAATTCATAAAAAATCATGATTTTTTTTGTGTCCATTGATACATTGAGGGAAGACAATGTGTCATGTACCAATATTTAGGTCAAGGTCAAAGGTCAAGGTCACTGTGACCCCAAAATCAGGAAATCATTAAAAGTCACATTTTCCTATGCCTGTCGAAGATGAGGTCATGTAATGCAATGTTGATGTTGGCTGCGTTCTGTCCATTCATCCATTAACATTTGTTGTCCGTGCGATAACTCTAGTTTCAAGGTATGGATTGGTACCAAACTTTGAGTATACCTTACTCGCATGGCAAAGAGGAGCCATACATCAATTTGTCAAAGGTCAAGGTCACAGTCCCCCAAAACTGAATCAAGCTTAGCTGACTATATGTGTTAGGTTGGAATATTCAGAGTTCTCTTCCCTACATATATATGGCATTTGTCTTGTGGAGTTTGAAACAGCTACATTTAGTTAAACTGTTGTGAAATAAAAACCATACATTTACTAATTTAATGGGGAGAGGGGTCCTTTATGAACTTCACACCTGTTTATTAACTCAAGAACAAAGGTTTACTTCATCAGTTTCTTCCTTCATTAAAAATTTTCTCGTTTGAAAGAAATCCATTTGCAGGAAAACTACTATTTTCTTGTGGTTGACTATTGTCGATTTCAGTGTGGGATATGTGAGCTCTCGGCTCTTGCTCCAAGGTCAACTAGTTACATGTACCAAGAGTTAAGCTCATTTTAGTGTATCATTCAATATAAGCTGTGATATATGTTATATTCTCAGAAGCACAAAATTGTAGACCTTTCTCTGGATTGCTAGCTAGCAATTGGAATCAAGGCTATTAAACAAACTTGAAATTTAGACCAATGTAATTCAAGATATACGGGCGTATATTGAAGCCCCTTGGGCTCTTGTCCCCGGTTGGAACAGAGTGGAGGTACCTATATCACACTCTGTCAACCCTTATGGATGGCACTGAAAGATGTACTCCCCGAGGTGGATGACTTACTACACCCCGAGGTGAAAGAAGGGACTGTGGCTACCCGGAGGCTTACACGTGGCTGCACCCTATTGTACCCCAAACGAGTGGACCTCATCGATAGCGGACTTAGGTGTTGGTGTACGCCTGAACCCAAAGCGCACGTCTCTTTGTCACCGGAAGGATGGACTACCTTGAAACGGGTGTTGTTGGGTGACCTGCACGGTGATAGCATTCACCTGTGTGACGATGTCTACATTTTCTGCGGTCCCTTTTTCGCTCGACTCCTCTGTCTGAACGACGGTGGTTTTACCCTGGACCCGGATCTATGGACGGCTTTGGAACAAGTAGTCCCCATTGTCGATGAGGTACTATATCTACAGGAGCCACATAACCAATCGGAATAGTACGTATCACGAACTACACCCGTAGAGCTACGTCTAGGCGCGCATGTGTGACATGGTCTATAAAACACGTCCCTCTGGATCCCACACTTTCATTTCTACGGTTACAGAGCCATGACGGACATCCATCCCTATGCGACTCGCATTTTACAGCATGCGGCCGTGGTTAATTCACTCACGGGTTACCGAGCAGTGGTTCGGTCCATGTTTTCAGATGGCGCTGACAACGAGGGGCGACGCCAGATCCTGAAAGAGTTCACAGAAGCGATCCTCGACAGAGTGCACACGATGGAGAGGTGTGCCATCACTCACCATTACTGGACTATGACAGGCATCCTTGATGCTCGGGCTATGGACCACGAGCGCTCACGCCGGAACCAGCGACGGCTGGTTGGCCTCACAATAGTCTGTGCCCTATTGACCCTGGCGCTGTGGCATTGACAGTGGGACCTCACCATAAATACGAGGGTCAGACAGAGTGCGTGTCATTCAACGATCGTCATTGGGTCAACCATGTCACCAGTTCTACGAGCCATCCTTCCCCTTACACCCCGGGTGGGGTTACACGTCTATGAAGATAAAGTCACCCTCGTGGAAGACCGTGGAGATGTTTGCCGGTCGCGCGCTGAGACCGTATCGAATACGGTTACGCTACACCGTGGCGGCTGGACCAAATTTAAACGGGTGTTGAGCGGTGAGCTCGACGGACACCTCATCCACATAGACAATGCCATCTACGTATACCGTGGACCCTTCTTCCCACGCCTGGGCCGTTACCAAGACCGTACGCGAGGCTTCACCCTAGACCCCGATCTGTGGACAGCCTTCGAGAAAGTGGTGCCTATCGTGGACCAGCTGTTTACACCGGACGAGCGGTCATCAGACGAGCTGGAGTGGGCTCGTGCCCTGAGAGAAGCGGCGGCAGAACCCAATGAACAAATGTCTAGCAATGAACCAGACGACGATGCCATTGATTACCCATCTAGACTTTGACCAACCGATCCTTTGATCTCACGGGGTTCTCCCTATAAATACGAGAGACAGTCAAATCTGGTACCATTCACGTACTGACCATGACGGAGCATATAATACTGGCGTATCTCAGCTTGACCCCCGAGGTTTTCCTGCACGTTTATGCAGATACGGTCGATATCATGGAGAAGGTGGGAGACATCTGTGATGCGGATCCTACACAACCGTGCCCGGCCCACATTCGTCTGTCCCGGGAGGGCTGGACCAAATTCAAACGGGTGTTGTCTGGTGAACTGGACGGCGACCTCGTCCACTTGTGTCACGATGTGTACATCCGACGCGGCCCTTTCTTTGCTCAATTGGCTCGGCTAGATGGGGGTACAGTGCATTTTACCCTTCACCCTGATCTATGGTCTGCATTGGAAGATGCCGTGGTAGATGTGGATCAGGTGTTTATCAAGCGGTCATCAGACGAGTTGGACTGGTCATTTACCATGGACACTGTGGAAGCCAACGATGAAAATCAGAAACTCCGGCCCAAGATATACCCGTTATAAATAAACGATAGAGCCAGGGTCCATCATCATTTGTCACCATGAAGCGCTGGGAGAAGGTGTTGGGTAACTTATACTACAGTCCCGACAGTCCGGCGGCCTATAGTGCATTGTCGGCTCTCTATCGAGCGGCCAAACCCCAGGGGATACAACGTGCCCAAGTGCGAGATTGGTTAAGAAAACAAGACACCTATACCTTACATCGATCTGTCCGTCGCCATTTTCTACGGAACCGGGTCATGGTGGGAGGAATAGATGCCCAGTGGCAAGCGGATTTGGTCGATATGAGCGCCTTTGCCAAACACAACGATGGGAATCGGTATATCTTGACGTGCATCGATATCCTATCGAAGTATGCGTGTACCCATCCGGACGAAAACGGGGGCGAATCTCATAGCGGCGTTCAAAGACATGTTCAAGACCGGGCGCAAACCTTTGTATTTGCAAATCGATGAAGGCACGGAATTCCTCAACAGACCGTTCCAACAGTTTCTGAAAGCCCAGAAGGTGTTTTTCTTCCATACGTACAACGAGACCAAGGCTTCCGTGGTGGAAAGGTTCAACAGGACATCCAAAGGCCGCATGTATAAATATTTCACCTATAAGAATACAAGGCGGTACATCGATGTTCTCCCGAAACTGGTGAGGGGTTACAATCGAGCCTATCATCGAAGTATAGAGAGAGCCCCCATTACCGTGACCCAACGCAATGAAGCCCAAGTCCGGCGTGTCTTGTACCCCAGGCCATCGCAGCGAACGACGAAGGCGGTGTACAAGGTCGGAGACCCTGTACGGATCAGTAAAGTCAAGGGCAAGTTCGAGAAAAGTTACTTGCCCAACTGGAGCGATGAGCACTTCCTGATTAAACGGCGCCTACCCCGACAGCGGCGAGTCTATGAACTGGAAGATCTCCAAGGGGAAACGTTGCTGGGGACGTTTTACGAGACGGAATTACAGCCTGTTGTAAAAACACAGCAAGACTACTACACGGTGGAGCAGATTTGAAAACGGAACGTCGACGTGGCAAACTGTTTCATTTCGTCAAATGGCAAGGCTGGCCCAGTTCCTTCAATTCTTGGGTCGCTGCCAACCAGGTGAAACGACTATAAAGCCAGACACCACTGCCGTCATCCTTCATTCCACGTCCGACCACAGTGCTATGGACAAACAGCAGCTGCCTCTGAACAGAGCGTCTCCCAAAACGCGCAAAGCGCAAGTGGGATTTGGGGTGATACTGCTAACCCTGCTGATTGTGTTGTACGGAGGTGTGTTTTACGACGTAGCCTATGTCAGCACGTTACTTAACCAACTGAGAACACCAGCCATCAGTGAAACCGGTCTACAGATAGCACCAGTCAACCCCGTATCGAGCCCAGTCACCAGCACACCCCGTGTACAAGCCCCATCGTACACCCACTACATCTGAAAACCCACCGGATTTCATCCCTCCCACTGAACAGACAACCACGACCGACGTTGTACCCACCACCATCATCACTCGCAGTGAACAGACAACGACGACCGACGTTGTACCCACCACCACCACTCCAGTTCACTCGTACCAAATTGAGTGGATTACCACGGGTTACCACGACAGCGCATACAGCTCGAACCATGGACCCTCGGTGGCAGCATCCCTTCACTTGCGTCATCGCAGGGCCGACGGGCTCCGGCAAAACGCACTTCGTCAGGAAGCTCCTTGAACACGCCGACAGCATGATCACCCCACCCATTGCCCGAGTCGTGTGGTGTTACGGAGAATGGCAGGCAGCGTATGCAGCAATGCCCCACATCACGTTCGTGGAAGGCCTACACAACCTGGCCGATTTGGAACCCGACACCTTGGTGGTTCTGGATGATCTCATGGCGGAGACGGATGCGCGGGTCACCCAACTCTTTACCAAAGGCAGCCACCATCGACGGCTCAGCATCATCTACATTGTGCAGAATCTGTTCAGTAAAAAACAAAGAACATCGGAACATCAGCTTAAATGCCCACTACCTGGTGGTCTTCAAAAACCCGAGAGATACCACTCAACTGCTGCACCTGGCGAGACAGATGTATCCCGGCCGCACACCGTTTGCGTTGGAAGCCTTCAAAGATGCCACAACCCCTCAGCACGGGTATATGCTCTTCGACCTCAAGCAAGCCACCCCCGACCACCTTCGACTACGGACCGGCATTTTTCCCGGAGAGACCCACCACGTGTACATGCAAAAATAATGTAAACACATCCACAGTGGCGCCCCCAGCAGGGGTGTGTGTGTTTGATGATGGAGATAATAAAAAGAATTAATACCACAGCATGGTTGACTTTGTCTCTGTTCTCTGAAGTAGATAAAAAGAGCAGAGTTGTGAGTTCTAGCATTAGTTGTACATGATGTCTGCGCGAGTACGGAAGCACGCTCCGACGCTTCGTGTATTGAAGACGGCCCCACCCGAGTTGGTCCGAACCATTGTACGCGGTGCGGACCCTGACCTTGTACGCTGTCTGTGCGAGATCGGGTACAACCTGTTGAAAGGCAACGTACCACTGACTCCGGCTCAGAAGACCAAGTTGGTCAAGCATAAGACAGGTCTCCGAACCCTAGTCCAGAAGCGGGTCCCTCAAACACAGAAGAAAAAGGTGTTACAGAAAGGCGGCTTTCTCGGGGCCATCTTAGCACCGTTGGCCGCTTCCGTGTTGGGTCCAGTATTGGGTGGACTCTTCGGCCGACAATGAACCACACGAAAAAATGGTCCTCGTCGAACCACGGTTCCTTCAAAACCTCCAATCGCCCTACCCTGTCCCACCTACTGTGAAGACCATAAACACCCTCGATGGAGAGATGCAACAGATCTTACAGAGACCGGGGTTAAGCGACAGTGAGAAAGTACAACGGTACAATGAGACGCTTCAACGGTACATGACGTTCATGGACCAATACAAAACCCTCTCTACCCCACCACCACCACCACCATCACCACGTGACACACTGCCGACCTCCGCACCGCTCCAACAGCTGCCATTACCAGGGGTACCACCCACAGCCCCACAGTGGGTCGAAGACGAAGTGCTGAAGAGTGTACCTGCATCGTTCAAGAAACAAGCTAGCCTAGTATTACAACGAATGAAACAGAATCCTAACATGACTTGGAATGATAAAGGCGAACTCCTGGTACAGAATCAGGTGGTCCCCGGGACCCACATGACGGATTTAGTGAACGACCTGATGCGTCAACGCAGGTCGCACACGGATCCTCGAGGATGGGAGATCTTCGCTCAAGGCTTGAAAGACATGCATGTACCACAGGAATTGGTGGGGAACCCCCACCGCTGGGCCTTTATGCAGCGGACCCAGCAATCGCCGAGTGACCCACTACCTTCTTGGGAAGCCGAATGGGAACCGGAGTCACCCCCAAAACACCACCACCACAACGGGCACCTTCTTTTCAGACCTTTAAAAAACCATCCTCGATCAGGACACCCCACATCTCCAGAGCCGTGACACGTAGCAAGTCACCGCGACGAACACGACGCCGGACACAACCGCCCAAGGCCTGGAACACCTATTAAACCAACAGCAGCAGCAGGACAGCTCAGTCGCCATGTTTTACCTCACCCTACCCAGTAACAGTTCGCTGGATGTGTTTCCTGACAACACCGTGGCCAAGTATGTCACCCAGTTACCGCAACCGTGGCATTTACCTGGACGATGGGAATGTGGCCTCGTGGATATCCAATACCCTTACTCGTGGTACAACGTGCGAGCCAATGAAGTGTGGTACGAGGTCACCTACGAAGGCAAAAACACCCGACTCACCCTCCCCGAAGGCCAATACGATACCCCCAAGGAGTTCATGGGTGGGCTGACAAGACTGTTGCATTATAAGGCTCTACGGGAGGTCACGAATACCTCAAAACCCATCAAATCCTTTCCTTCAAGAATCACGTGGACTTCGATTACAACGCACACAACGGCAAGGCACAGATCCTCCTCACCGCCAACGTGAGTGTCGTACTGAGTCCTATCCTACAGCAAATGTTGGGTCTCGCTCACGCGACCTACACGGGTCCATCCGAGGACCATGGCCAGACCCCGATGGATATGAAGTCGGGTATGTACGGACTCTATGTCTACTTGGACGTGGTCGACAACCACATCGTGGGCGATATCAAAACACCTCTGTTACGGGTGGTGCCCATTAAAAAGACGTATGGAGATCAAGTCACCCACAGTTTCACTCACATGCTCTACCTACCCGTACGACAAACCGACATCAACACTATCACGGTGGATATAAGAGATGACACGGGACGACCGGTGGCATTCGAACGAGGAAAAGTGGTGCTGACACTTCATTTTCGACAAGCACGTGCTCCCCACTTTGTATAATGAGGGTCCCTTACGAGTGCGATGCACGAAGCTATATGGACTATTATGCCCAACAGGCCGGCGGTGGCCTTCCGGTCTTTAGTGGTGCACGCATGCAACGAGGACATGGGCTGGGGAACATACTCGGGAGCATCGTCAAAACGTTCCTGCCCTTGGTGACGCGTGGGGTGAAAACAATCGGCAAACAAGCGGCACGCAGTGGACTGCAAGTCGCCGATGATGTCTTGGGGGTACGGCACCCAAAGAAGCCTTGAAACGGCGGGCCAAAGAAGCAGGAGGCGTCTTGGTGGCCAAAGCACAACGCACCGTAGGGAATAAAAGACTTGCACCACCGAGACCACGCACCAGTCGACGACCGACCCAGCGACGACGCACATCGAAGACCCAGGATATCTTTTCTTAACCATGTCCTTGATCCACGCAGAGTCCTGTCCCTCCACCAACAGTGAATTTGATTTGTGGACCGTCCCGCCCACACAGACCAGTGCCGAACAAGGATTATGGGTGGAGCATCTCCCGCTCTCCAGTATCAACGAAACAGGGCCCATCGAGTTCACCATCAGTAATGCGGATACGGCCTATGTGGATTTAGCCCATACGTACTTGTATGTGAAAGCCAAGGTCGTCAATGGGGATGGCTCCAGAATCATCCAAGCTGCAACGGTGGGCCCGACGAATCTCGATGTTTCAACAGGTGGATATATTTCTCAGCGACAAACTCATCAGTGACTCGACCAGCACGTACCCCTATCGAGCCTACATCGAGACGCTCTTGTCGCATGGACGAGAGGCTAAAAAATCTCTACTGACAGCCGCTTTATTCTACCAGGACACAGCCGAGCACATGGACACGGTGGACAATGAAGGATATAACAAACAGAAGGCTTTCACTGCGAACGGCGCCTCGGTGGATCTCATGGGTCGACTACACGCAGACATGTTCATGCAAGACCGGTACCTCTTGAACAAAATCCCCATCAAAATCCGACTGATACGGGCGCCTCCGACCTTCGCCTTGATGGCCACTAACGTAGACGGGCATGCAGCTGACTATAAGATTGTCATCCAAGACGCAGTCCTGTATGTCCGAAAAGTGAACCGAATCCAGCCGTTCAATTGGGACACATGAAAGCCTTGGAAACAAAACCAGCCCAGTACCCTATCCGACGTGTGCAAACCAAAGTGTTCTCTGTGCCTGCTGCAAATATGAGCGCCAACAAAGAAAACCTGTTCCTGGGGGAACTACCCAAGCGATTGATCCTGGCCTGTGTGGAAAATACCAGTTTCAGCGGAGCCTACCCAGAGAATCCGTTTGACTTTCAACATTTCGGCATCAATTTTCTGGCCCTGCATGTGGATGGACAACAGGTCCCAGCCACGGCCTTA